>JARHVA010002444.1:0-17500 GCA_037957365.1 Torreya grandis | reverse complement strand
TTCAGCACCCATGGTGGTTAAGGGTTACATTAATATTACTAAGTACCATTCTAGAATTCAAATAATGACCTTGACATCCCCACCACCTAAGGTGGTCAATATATTTAATAAGTATAAGCACTCCCAATTTATGGGTTTCATTAATAATGATCAAAATAATTATGCCTATGATAAATACTTCCAAATTTATGCCTTTAATCCTCATTAACAACAACTTATTAAATCAATCCAAGATAATTGGTTATGAATCCACCATATAGATAGTAGAGTTTAATTCAATGCATATAGTTTCATTTCAATCTAGAAACACACAAGTATTATTTTGACATAAAAAACCAAATAAACCATCATGCACAATCATTCATAGCAATATAAACCAACATGATTAAAAATAGTATCAAGTTAATTTCATACCAGACCCCAATGCAAAAGTATCCCTATATTATTTCAACCATAATGGTAAAACATAATAGATGAGACAAATCAATACACATATCATAACTAAATATATACAACATCTTGCATGATAAATGGAACAACTATGTAATCAATACTAAAATCAAATGCAACCCAAACAACTAAAAATCAAGAAATAGTATGTGAGTTTAAGATTGTTCTTAGATTGCTTTGTCTATCTCTATCCTTCATGACCTACCACCTTCTCACATATGATGTTCTACATTAATATTCTATTATGAAGGAATGAATGGATTGCCCTTCATCCACATAAAATAGGAAAATAGGGTAGTTAGTATTTTTTATGTGGGTTTTATGCACACGCAAGAAACCTTATGAGGTGTCCTCTAATGTTTTAGGATCTTAATGAATTTTAAATGCACTCCAGGGCATGATTTTTAGGATATTGGGTTTTACAATAGTCTTTTGTTTAATGGTATTTAGCAAAGAAACTATTAATCCAGATGTTTCATACATGGATGTGAAACCTAAATCATGGGTTATTTATAACTTACTTTAGAATAAGGATAAACACCACAAACTAATGCTTGTAGTTTGCTACTTTGGCACACAGAACTGACAAACACAATAAGGAAGTCTGAGGGATAAAATGAAATTAACTAAAAGTCATTAACTAAAGGTTGTTATTATTAATATTTTTGTTCCATATCCTAATAAAAAATTATAGATAATAAATATACAACACTTTGGCTAATTATAGCTCAGTCTAATAAGTTGCATAAAAATGGTGATTCTACACAAATTTAAAGGTTAGCCTAGAAAACCTATTGCATGAGAGCAATATTTATCAACTTAAAATTGTTACTCCACATTCTCAATTGAAAAAATCCTACAATTAGCCACAATCTAATTTAAATTGATATAGAACATATCAAAGAATTAAATGACTTGTTAGATCAAAGTACATAATCAATATATTACATAAATGTAAGAGATAGTCATACAACACAAACTTGTAGGGATGATTTCTTATCTATATTAAACATCAAAATTTCTCCCTTTAGAATGTGAGAGATAATTCTATATATAAGATTGGTATTGGAATGCCTCATCCCTCAATCAATGATAAAATTTTAACTACCATTAGGATATCTCACTAAGTGTCATGCATAACATATATGGCCATGACATAGAAAATAATTTAGAAGAGAAAAAAAATGTTAAAACTAATTTGTATTATAATCAACTAATTCAATTAAAATTGAAATTTTCTAAGAGGAATAAATTAAATTTTTTAACACTTGTGATCTAGTAACCATCGTAGTTGTAACCAAGATTGTAGTTGTGGTTGACCCTACCTTTTAAGAATCAGTTGTAATTGAAATAGTCGGTGGAGGTAATGTAGTCAAGGATGCTAGCTTACTTTCCTAAATTTATAAGTAGAGATCTTGGATTAAATTAAAGTCCACTTCAATTGCTTCAAAGTCCAACATAGGTCTCTTGAACATATGGGGGAATCTATCCATCAAATTTTTTATGTGATTTCAATATATCCCCAAGATCCACATAAAGAGTCTCTATGTTAAGGAACCTACTATTGAGATCAACATGCCCCATTTTCCAAAAAATGGGGACCTTATGAAAAATTTAAGTCATCCACCCTAATAAATACCTTACCCTTAGCATCACATGACTAACCCCCCCCCCCCCCCCCCCCCCCCCCCCGCCGCTTTGTATGACTTAAAAGATTTAAGAGTCATGTTTGTTCATGGAAAATATTAGCTAGGTACTTTTTAAATATTTCATTTATGTCTAATTCATTGACATTTCTAATGATCTGATTTATTTAAAAAGTTCTCTTATGAGGGGTTACATTTAAATATCCAAGGTATGATCTTTTGAACTTGACTAAAGTTACTTAATTTAGGTGTCCAAATTAAAATCTAACTTTAACTATGTCAAAATTCATATTCAAGACTATGACATACCTTAATTTAAACTTTTAGACAAAGGGCCAAGCCAAATTTCATATTCAAAGTGTAAAAATTTAAATTTATCCTTCTCTTTATCTCATGATTTGGTAACTTTTGCACTTTTAATTTGGTAGGAACCTAATGCCAGGTCATCATCAATTGACATACGATATTGTTCCATACATTTATCACTCATCTACATAAATTTCTAGACTTTGTCATATTCCTTATAGCCTTTGAAAATTATGATTACCTTGTAACCCAATTTAAATCTAACACTTGGCACTCAGTCATGGTGCTTCAAGTTCAAGGAAGAGTTATAAAGTTTGTGACCTAAAAACCTAATTAGAACACACCATGTGGTACCCAATAATGGCCTTTTGAGACCTCAATAAATTTATAAGGTCTCATGATAATGAAACCTAATCATATCATGCCACTTGTCACACATTCATGGAGTTTCAATTTCAAGTAATATTTATAAAAATCATGATTTCATGACCCAATGGGAGTCTGCCACTTGTCATTTAGTCACAAAATTTTAATTTCAAAAATAAGTTATAAAAATCATAACCCACTGACCCAATCATAACATGCCACTTGGTACTCATTTATACCCCTCAAATCTAAGGTGAAATGTTCAATTTAAAAAATATTTTTATTCTATGATAGTATGACACTTTTAATTTAGTCATTCAACCCTAGATAGCAAGAGAGGATGTGGAATCCACTCGATTGTTAGGAGTAATGGGTTAAAGACACATAGATCTCTATCTCATGGTAATAACACAATCAAATGAAATGATGAAACCTAGTTATTACACAATCAAATGAAAAATAAAAACTTGGAAAAGTGTCATGACATTTGTGTTCATGGAAAGTTTCATATAATGAAGCTACATGATAATGTGAGCCAATGAGAGTTTTCCACTTGGAAAACTAGTAGAGGTTATGAGGCCACATTAGTTGAAGGAATAAAGAGGTAAATATAATTATAAATTAGAGAAGAGTGATACAATAAGTATATATCACTTGGAAGATTGTCACACAATCCACCTAGGTGGTTCAGCATTCAAAATAAAAGGCTAAATTGCTCGAAAAGGAACTAAGTGTTGAGTACATGTCAAGTACAAAACCTAGGTAGCATGAATATTTACACAAATTATTATTTTTAGGTTATAATTAAATGTTTATGGGACTTAATTTAGTTCACATAAAGTGAAGTCACTTCACTAAAAAAGTCATCCCTATGTTAATAGGGCATGTGGACAAAGTGAAGGCAGTGATTGGTTGATTCTTTAAAGTAAATTTTTGAAGCTATTAGAATATAATTGAAGAGCCACATAGGATTTAAATCAAATAAAGTTAAGATACTTCCCATTTATGATTCATATAATCTATATTAAATTCTAAATTTAAAGTTTAAATCTTGCCATCTCAAAACATTAGGTTCACTTTAAGGTGTTATCTACTAAGAATTCCAAAGTATTATGTTAATTTTATAAGGACTTATATACATTCCTATGACATTAAATAAATATAAAGTCTCATAAATAAAATAATTTTATACCATGGTAGAAGCTAAAACATCTAGATCCAACAAGAAATAATAAGTCTAATTTGTTTAAACTATATAACCAATATCATATTTCAGGACACCAATTTCAACTTTGTTGCATTGGCTACCAAAGATAAAAACTAATGACTTGTTATACCATATATAAGGAATTTTAGACCAAGCTAGTGATGATGAAGAAGGGTCAAATGAATTGTAAGATAGGTTAGATATTCTAGCACTCAAATTTGTAGGTTTACACAAGGAAGCATCTAACCCAGAGGTACTCTCCTACATATACCTAGTCTACCATATGTTTCATTAGTCTAGGTGCATTAAAAATATGATTAAATATTTGAATTTGGGTCAAGATGTTACTTTCATAGCTAAGATATAATTTTAGGCTTACTATGATCTACCAAAACTAGAGATTATTTATAATCAAGAAATAATGACTTAGTGACTCTAAACTCATGATATTAGGGAGGTTTTGAGAGACAAAACTAAGAAAAAGGGAAAATTTGTATGCAAAACTAAAATTATAAAATTCCCCATCACCTAATTTAGAAAAGGATTATGAATTGGAATGGTTATGATGAATTGGTTATATGGGGTTAAAGCAATAGGTCATGTAATGAGAAATGGTTTCCATTTTTATCTATGATAATAGATAATGAAAAGACTTCCCATTTGTGAGATATTATTTTTTGAAACTTGGAAGCATAGATCAAAAAGTCTATGGCTAACTAGGGGGATCATTTATAAATGATGTCCTACCGAGTGGATGTCATCCATATTACCTATAAGTTCCCTTAGTTCACCAATTAGGACCCCAAAATAAAATGGATTATACCTCATACCTTCTCAAAGGTCATATAGTGTACAAGTACCAATAAGAGATGAGGGCCATAATTGAGCACTTATATCCTATATTGTATAAGATAATCCATGAAATTCCCATGCTTAGATTATTTAAGGAAATTAGAGTAAAATTGAGCACCCAAGGGGTATATTGGTACTACCTAGAATGCATAGTGGTGAGAATAGTTAGAATCAAGATAGCCCCCCTCAAATTACCCATTACAGTGCTAGACAGGTTAGATGAGAAAGAAATTGTTTTTCAAATACTCATAAGGGTGTATGGACCATGCAAAAATAAAAAGAGAGGATTGGTTCATCCTTAATTATCTAACATTATCTGGTTCAGGATAGAGAATTGGAACTCTCATTAATGCTACCAAGCAAAATCCCACTTTTGATTTGCAAAGGGATAGCAATATATAATGGGTCTTTGAGCATATAAAATTCAAACATTTCATCAAACATAAGGTAGGCTTAATCATCACCTACCATCATGAGCCAAAATATGAAGATAGATTCTACATCAATGCCACCAATGTCCAAGAGGTGAAGTAGTGACTTAAGGATGTTAACATTCCTATTGTTAAGTGTAGACTGAAGGATGTAGGTTTTTATAAATTTTTAAAACCTGAGGGTGATCAAGTAGGTCCATCTACATCCATAATTTAGGTAATTGGTGCTAAAAAACAAGCATCATCTCCCACTTTGGGGAAGAGAATATCTGATCTTGAAACACATATTGAGCATGTCTCCATTTTGGAATCTACATCTAGAACCCCATCATAGGTCCACAAGGTTATCTCAATACCCATAAAACCTTCATTAGTACATCATTCATATTCAATGGAGGTAGTGACACCACCTACCACAATACCAATAGCTTTAGCACTAGAACTACCTATCTTACTTCCAATTTAGGAATAACTAGGTAGTACTAATCAAGAGTGTGTTTATTTTCATCCCATGTTTTAAAGTATCCAACCCTTGGGTATATTTTATGAACCCCCAAGAATAATACACATGAACCCAATGCCTTATAGGACCCTCATTAGACCTATGATTAGGCCCATGATTTTTCCTTTGCCCAATATAAATATGTTTTCTATATCCTCCACTTATAAGGTCTTTGTGGTGCCCAATTTACCTCCAATTATGCTCAAGCCCATATCTAGGCCAGGCCCACAATTGATAAAGAAAAGTCCTATTGTTTCCATACCCCAAGTTCTTTATTCCCATAAAGTGCTTTAGCTAGCACTAGTTGATTTTCATCCTCATAAATTACACTTCTAACTTCATCACCTAGGTCTACCTTCATCCTAGTCACCTCCACTATTACTTCTCAAACATCTTCCTTATAGGGATTGACACCAAAATATCAATTACCTCTATCCACTCAACCTTAGAGGGATATTCCAAATAAATATTGGATAAAAAATATACAGTCAGCCATGATAGAAAGGTAATATTTGGTCATAGTGGACTCTCCATAGGTCTCATTGAAATTTGACAATAAGTATGGAGAAATGAATAGGCTAACCAAAAAGAAGGTAACTCATCCAAATCAGACAATTTTATTTGAGTCTACAGATACCCTATTTGAATTGACCAAGAAGAAAAGAGCTAATCCTAACCAACAAAAAAATATGAAGAAGACTCTTAGATCTAAAGTCATATGGTGATGTAGCCACATAATTGGTAAAAGGGATGCAATAAATAAAAACCAAGCTAGAGAAACAAAACATAGGCACATTTATGAAGGAGACCATCACCAAGGTAGAATGGGCTATTGAGGTTATGTGCAACACCATAAATACTCTATCTCAGTATAAATTAAAAGGTGATAAAGTATATAAGAGGATACTTAAGGCAAAGAACACCTATGGGATGTATGATATCAAGGTAATTAATGATAGGCTATCATTATACCTCTAATTTAACTAATCAATAGATTGGTGTCATTTTATACTAGGGATAGTGTCCAAAGGCTATCTGAAATGATACCATTGGATATTGGAGTTTTATAGTTCATTATTTATGTGGTTTACTTCTGCCATAATGTTTAAAGCCTAAGAATAGGATATAATACTCTAACTCTATTTTACAAAAAAGTAAATCTAAAAGGTTTTCTAACTGAGGATATCCTATGGCATTCACACCATCAATATCCTAAACTTAAACATCTGGCATAGTACATATGGTGTCCTCACTTGACTTGCCTAGTTGGGTAGGATAATGTGATATTATAAAATTTAAGAATGTTGTGTACTATCACTTAAATGGCTTTTGACAAGTTTTGAATATGGAGATAGGTTAACACACTTACTTTCTATGAAATTTAAAGACACACTCTTGAATTGAATTAAAATAACTCTTACATGTAATGTAAACACACTTGCATTAACCAAAATTCACACTTTACTTTTGAAAAGGAAATTAACACTTACTTTTGAAAAGGAAATCAACACTTACTTTTGAAAAGGAAATCACACTTGCATTCAAAATAAATCACTCTTGTGTTTAAAATAAATCACTTTTACATTTAAAGTAAATTACACTCTATAGTAAATTAATTATACTTGAATTAAAGAAATACTTATAAATTATAAACTAAAAAGTATCTATTTGTCCTAATCTTTTAAGAGAAGTGGGCCTTTGATCCATCCTCAAAACATGAATTACTTTACGTAGTAATGAAAAGGGATGATGAACTTTATTTCATTATCATATATATATATATATATATATATATATATATATATGCAAAACTACACTAGAATGCTTCTAATTTCTAACTTCAATAACTTTATAACTCATCCACTCTAACTGCTAGTTGTCTAGAATGATAAGGAGATATGTATTTGAGCACATCTCAACTTCTATTGACAAAGTAAAAAATCTGGCAATCAAAATGGCCAAATCTACTTATTCAAAATATAGGCAATTGAGAAATCAGATCTCACACATCTAGGAAGGCATTAAAATTGACTCAACTAACAATAGATGGAAAATAACTAACATAAATTCAAAGATATTTATCCAATTTTACAAAATAGAAATACAAATACATTTGGACCATTTTAGACCATTACTATGAATAATAATGTCTAAAATAATATATCTAAATATAAAAAGTCTATTTATATATAATATATATCTTTAAAATCACTATTTTGATCAGTAGGATCTATTTGGTCATATTTGGAGCATGTTTGGGTGTCTTCAGAGCATTCTGTATAAGTCTTTAGATCACCTTTGAATCATCTTCAAAGCATCTTTGGAGCACCTTCATAGGTCTTTAGAGTGTCTTCAAAGTATCTTTAGAGTTTCTTCAAAGCATTAGATCTTCAGAGATCATTCACTGAATCCTCAAAATTATAGCCAAAAATATTTTCCAAAACTATTTTATGTCTTCTCAAAATTATCCCATCATAGGGATGTGTTTTTGTACACAAAAGTGTTCTCATTTCATATAAGTTAGACACAATAACAAGATAAATAATCGACAATGCATCACATAAAAACAAGAGATAAATTACATTCATTTCCTATTTAGATAAGACCTTAACTATTAAATACAATGTATTATATAACCAAAAGGAAACATTTATAAATAGATTATATTATATGTAATAAACTATATGGAATGCTCATCAGTTCTACACTACACTTTAATTTTTGTAATTCTTCTTGAAAACAAATGAGGTAACTAGTCTTCAATCCAAAATTCCATATTCTAGCTACTGACTAAGATCATAAATCTAAAAATGGTGGCCTCAATCATGATGACCTATGGGAAAGAATCCATTACTACTTTATGCATCCAAAGCTAAAATTCAACTTCCACATGATTGTGCCAAATTTTTTATGGAGATAGAGGATAAATAATTATTGAAGGCTTGAATCTCATTTCAATCCATACATCTGAGCCTCTTTCATCTAAGAGCTAACTGATAATTTGTACAATTTCTTGAGCTCTCCTAAGAATCCACCTGATGGTGGTAGGACTCATGAATTCATTGCACTTTAAAGTAACATGTAAAGTCTCCCACCTAGCTATGATAGAATTGATGGAATTGGTGGAATGTCGGCTCATGAAATCTCTAAAAGATGCAACATTGGATCTTAATAATTCATGGTATTTACTCTTCATGTACATATGGTACATGAGTTGAAAAATAGAAATAATCTTATGATCCTTTGGATA
Organism: Torreya grandis; assembly: GCA_037957365.1. Classification (NCBI taxonomy): domain Eukaryota; kingdom Viridiplantae; phylum Streptophyta; class Pinopsida; order Cupressales; family Taxaceae; genus Torreya; species Torreya grandis. Next base: position 8,490 of record JARHVA010002444.1, on the reverse strand, counting down.
TTAGGGTCTCATACACAACCCTATGGTGTTTTATAATTTCAAAATTTTATTATGGGCCTAATACCATGTTTTTTGATATCTTAGACTAGAGACGAAAGCATGAAATTGTGTTTTCCTTACAAATAAATTTACTAGAAAACTGGACTGATAACCTAACAACATGTTTAAAATATAGAATTCACAGATTTTATCTTGTCTTTCTATAGGGTTTTTTAGAATGACATCTATAAAAATGTGTTCATCTTTAATAATATGAAGAAAACCAAGATAAATTAACTTTATTTTCCATTTTAAAAATTAATCATGAAGAAAAATAATATAGATAGAGTAAGGCTTCTTATATGATAATTTTTTTTCAAAAATTGCACAAATATTCTAGATGAAAGTCTAAGCTTTTTGTAATTACTACTAAGATTCCATTTTAATCTTAGCATTTTCTTGATCCAACTTCTAAATTTAATGATGGGTCTTTTTCTAAACTAAAATCATTTCTTGGAGTGGAAGGGGGAAGGAATGACCTCTATAAATTAACCATCATAGGTAAGGTATTTCATAACCTACAATGTAATGTGCTGCCATGAAAGTGGAAGGATATATCTCATAATTATTTTAGCCACACCTTTTGGGGATTTGGCCAATTTAGGATGGAACTCATTTCCTTCAACACACATCTGAATTAAGTCAACAAAGTTTAATTTATCTGTAACAACTACACCCTCCTTAGGGAATATAGAGAGTGCACTAATCATAGAGGGATCCATCAGAAAGTGGTTACCTCTAATAATAGACTGGTCCTCATCAAGATTTTTAAATAATTATTTCACAATATCTTCTTGAAAGCCCTGAAACATTTTCAAGAAATTTAACCACCCTGCTGACTCAAAGATATCTCTAGTTAATTCATCTTGAAGTAATGCATCTGAAGATTCTAGTTCACTTTTACTCTTCCTTCCTCCCATATTTATAGGTGTCACTATTTGCTTGAAAATTTTATTATGATATGAAAAATGGAGATTCAAATTGTATGGGACACAAAGGAAGGCAAGGAATTTGGGATATGATGAGACAATGGGTAATGGTGGAAATACAACAATGAATAGTAAATCAAGGTATATTATGAAATTATGATAATAATTATGTTAATAAATATGGTAATCACTTTAGAGCATTTGAGATTTAATGGTAAGGCACTTTTTCTGATCATTATCAATGATATGGTGTAAAGGTCATAATTAGCAACACTTGAGGTAATATCCACAATGATTTTTGCATCACATCATATCTTTTTTAAAATTCCCTTTTATAAAAACCATCACCTCAAATCTATTTGCAAAGGCCTTTTTAAAAAAAATCACATCAAATATTTGAATGTAGATATGATGTTGCTAACTTCATCATATCCATGTGACATTACCAAAACTTGTCCATTTGAAAAAGTTTTGATTGCCTAGTGATTGCACATGCATGACATAAAACATAAAATGCCTAATATTTTTGGAAAGAAATAAAATTATGCCTTTTCCATAAAATTCCATGCCTGTATCATAGATTCACCATTTATCCTTTAGGTATAAACAAGTATGAGAAGATAGATTAGTTGAAAACAATTAATATTTTATTAGAAAAACTTTCCTTTGAAAAGTGACATTTTCTATTTTTTACCTTTTAGTTTTTTTAATTTTTAATTTTTTATATTTTGTATTTTATCATTTTATATATATTTTATTATTTTTGAATTTTTAAGGAAGGAGAACCACCATTTGTTGGTTTTCAACACTCCTCCTTTATTGAATGTTTGTTATAAAGATCATTTGGCCTTAGTGGAAGAACCAGGTTCTTCCACAAGATCAAATTGGTCTTGATTCTACTCAATAAACTCTTCCTTACTAAGAGGTCTTATGTATACCTTAATCCTATGGCCATTGACAAAAATTTTCCTTTGGTCACCATCAATTGGTTGAAGTTGGATAGAGCCATTGCTAAAAATCATTGTGCTCAGGTATGGTCTCAACCATCTTGTCCTAAGCTTACCCTTGAAATTTTGGAATTTATAATCAAATAAAAGTGCCTAATATCCTTTTTAAAACTATTTTACTATGATGTGAGTATTATGCCACTACTTTCTCTACTTATATATCATCCTTGTTTAAGTGAGTGCATTCATTCTCAATTCATCCAACTCATTTAGTTACATGATTATTTATTTTTGTTCTTCATCAAGATCAATTCTCATATCAGTTGTTATCTTTAATGTATACAATTAAAATTATATTGGTAATAAAAGTTTATTTCCATACAAAATTTCATATAGATAGAACCTTGTAGTTATCTTCCATATTTCATTATTTGTATAAACTACTTCAGGTACTTTTTTTTGCCCAATATTTTTTGCTACTATTCACTAGTTTGGTTAGAATGTATTTCAACTCTCAATTGGTGAATTCCACATGTCCATTAGCTTAGGGATGATATGGTGAATATTTCCTATGATTAATTTGGTATAGATATGTAAAACCCTTGATCATATTAGGCATGAATTGGGGTCCTTAATCTGAATTAATAGATTTAGGAGCTCCAAATCTCAACATGATCTTATAGTATAGAAAATCAACCATTTCTTCGTTAGGAATGTTTAATGCATGTACTTCATCCCACTTTTTAATATAATCAGTACATACTAATAAATATTATTTTTCTTGGGATGGTGGGTTGATTGGTCCAAGAAAATCCAAGCGCCATTTTTAAAATGGTTATAAACTTATTTAAGGATGAAGAGGTATTTTAGAGGATAGAGTAGGCTTACCCATCTTTTGACAATGATCACATTGCCATACAAAAAAATTTATAGTCTTATAAAGAGATGGATAGTAATAACCTATACCAAGGATATTATGAATGGTCCTTTTTGCTAAATAATGTCTTTTTCCTGGTTCACTATGTCATACTCTTAGGATGTCATACACTTCATCTTATTTGACACACTTGCGAAGTATATGATTAAGTCTAGTTTTAGAGGATATATTAGGCTTACCCATCCTTTGAAAATGATCACATTGCCATACAAAACATTTTATAGTCTTATTAAGATATGATTAGTAATAACCTGCACCAAGGATATTATGAATGGTCCTTTTTACTAAAAAATGTCTTCTTCCTAGTTCACTATGCCATACTCTTAGGATGTCATACACTTCGTCTTATTTGACACACTTGTGAAGTATATGATCAAGACTAGTTTTAAACAACATGTCTTTAAACCATTTAAAATGAGAATTATCTCTAACCAAATGTTTTCTTTATTTATAAGTTAAGGAATGAGGAAACTTCCATGTTACCAATAAATTTTCAATCTCTAAAAATGATGGGGATTATGTAGATATAAAAAATAGTTTTTCATCTAGAAAAGAGTCATCCACACATTCATCTTCACCTATAGTGATATATCTAGACAAAAAGTTTGAAAAAACATTATACGTCCCTGGTTTGTCTATAATGATAATGTCAAATTCTTGCAACAACAATATCCATCTAATTATTCTTCCACCTACTACTAGTTTATTCATTAAGAACTTAATAGATGAATGATTTGTATAAATAAATACTTGATAACTATTAACGTAATTCCTAAACTTATTTATACATAGACAACAATAAAAAATTATTTTTCCATGGTAGTGTAATTCTTCTCTATGGGAGTAAGATTTAGACTGATATAATAAATGACATACATTTTTTCATCCTCATCTTTTTAACCTAGGATTGATCCTAATGAATTATTAGAAGCATCAATATAGATATGAAAAGGATTTTACCAATTAGGTCCTTTCAATACTAAAGCAATCATAAATTTGTTATTTACTGTTTCAAAATTTTCTTGAGACTTTTCATTCCACACAAATTCACTATCTTTTGCTAGCAAAGAAAACATAGGTGTAACTATCTTACTGAGGTTTTCAATAAATATTCTGTAATATCCTATATGACCAAGAAAATGTTTAACATTAGTTTGATTTTTAGAAAGGGAGATTAAAAATTACTTCAATCTTTTTGGGATCTACTTTTATGCCTTGAGAAGAGATATGATGTCCTAAGACTATCCCTTCATCAGCCATTATGATGCATTTCTCATGACTCAAAGATATTTGATGTTCCTCATATCTAGTAAGTAATTTATCCAAACTTTTCAAATATTAATCAAATGTAATGACATGGACAATTAAATCATCTATATAAACTTTCACACAATCATTTGTAAGATCAAAAAAAATGGCCAACACTTCTCTCTAAAAGGTAGCAGGGGTATTACACAATCCAAAAAGGACTATATAAGCATATGTTACACAAGGATAGGTGAATGTTGTTTTATATTTATATTAAAGTGTTATTATAATTTTATTGTATTCACTAAATTTATCTAAGAAATTAAAAAAAAAATTCCTACCAGATTGTCCAAAACTTGATCATAAAAGACAAGGGAAAGCAGTCACTCATAGTGGCTTAATTTATTTTTATATAGTATACATAAAATCTCCATTTTACATTATTTTTAGGCATAATAAATAGAGGTGAAACCCGTTGAATATCATATATGGTATAGATAAAACCAACTTCTAATATTTTCTCTAACTCCTTGTTAACAATTTCTTTCAAGGCTAGATTAATCCTCCATTATAGTTGTCTAACTGGTATAGCATTTTTAGTGTAGATGTGATGTGTAAAAACAATAAAGATGTATTAATTTCATGTAATTAAAATCCCAAGAAAAAATATTTTGTGTTGTTATATTAATATATCAAATACTTTTAATTTGTGTTGGTTAGTTAACCAACTATTGATAGTTAACAATTTACTAGGTTGGATTGCAATCTGTTTAGCGCCTAAAATAATAAAATTTAACTATTTGTATTCATTCATAAAATAATTAAATGGGCATGTGTGCGTTAGTAACATGTGAATTTTATCTACATCATTATAAAATTTTCACTTTTGGAAAGCATATTGGTCAATAAATAATGAAACTCAAGTAAAAATGAATTCTGCCCATTTTGAGCCCAATCAACTATGACTTATTGAATGTATTGTAGCTAAGATAACATGTTTTTTGATCTTATGAAATTGTCTTGATTCTCAATAATGGAGGTAGATTCTTCAGATTCATTGATTTTTCATATTTGAAGCATAGTTATCAGTCTTTAGAGCTAAGATAATAGTCTTCAAAGCTAAACTACTAGTGTTTAAAGCTAGGCTATCGATAATTTAGAGCAAAGATTTTAGAATTTAGATAAAATTTATTAGTCTTCAGATAAAAAATATCATATTTTAGATAAAAATTATTAGACTTCATAGTAAAATTATCGATCTTTGGAAATAGGCTTTCTTGGTCTAAATCTTTTGTTATTTTTTCCTCAAACTCTTGGACATGATATTTGATGGTAACCATGTTTAAGGAAGACACACTAGTAAAATATACTTTAGGATGATCCAAATGTTTTTGTTTAAAAATACCCATTAAAGTTTAGAAGGTGGAATAGAGAGAGTATATATTTAGCATGAATTCCATTAGAAATGGTCATGTTTGCAGATCTACAATCAATTCATGTTGTAACTATAGCTAACTAGGTTCTAACAAAAATGATTGGATATCCTATCCTCATTGTTTTTTAGGTATAAGGATATTGAAATCAATAAGGTAGTCCCAACATTATATAGTGACTAGTACATTCTCTATGGTTACTTTAGGGGTAGAAGTGGATTGATCTACGCATTTACATGATTATAGTGGTAGGGATGAATCCCTATGAGAGATAAAGAGTCTACTATGTTGATAGTCATTATGTTTATGTAATCACTTATATATATAAAGAACATTTTGTAATTGACTTTTTCCTCATTGTAACAGTCATAATAAGACTATCCAAGATCTCCATATTTAGGAAGAATTATGTTTCCTGCTAGTAAATCATAATTTTGCCTATTTCCTAAATTATTTTGGGATACTACTTCTTTCTTCTTGGTGCTTTGATACACAATCCTTTGATGATTTGATTCAACTTAGGAATATCCTTAATGGATCTTAACATTAGAATTTATATATTTATTTATTTTAATCCATGCATCAATTCACAATCATCCAGGGGTTTCTCTTCCTTAAGTCTATTAGAAAATGGAACAATAGTGGGATCTTGATTTGAGGTTGGGGTGGTTGTTTGTGTATTATATATTTTCTTTAGTTTTTTTTGGACTAAAGGTGGCTGAAGAGTGTTATCATCATTTGAAATTTTTAGTTACGTTAATGGGTGAATCTCCTACTACCTTTCTTGATCTGAGTTAAATATTATTACATTCAGTTAAACCAATTACAACATTACTTTCTTGATCAACTCCATAAATAGGTTGTATTTTTCCTATTCTTTGGATTTTACACTAGTTGGACTAGTAAATAAGGGTTGGTTAACATGTTTCTCAATAGTTTTTAGCTAGGTTATGAAGGTATCAAGGCCTTTTGTGGAGGAAATCTTCTTTGTGGTTGATATTGTTGATTTGACCATTGAAGTGGTGATTATTGTACCCAATGTGGTTGTTGGTTTTTGGTGATGTACCCAAGGTAATTTTTGAGGCATTATCTACATCTGTGGCATACATTATTGAGTAAAACATGGTTTTGGTTATGTTGGTCCCCACATTGGTGGTGTGACTTTTCCATCCTATGGTGCCATCCATGGATTGGGAGGAAATCTTGGACCCAAATTGATTTTGAAGATGGGAGTACTAGTTTCCTTATTTTTGGATACAGTTTACTTCCTCAACCATACGTGATACTTGTTTCACTTGGTTTATCTAGGTAGGAAGGTGTTTTTAATTCTTGGTATCATGGTCTAGGTTAAAAATACCACATACCTCTTTTTTTGGCCTAAGGGAAAATTTTTACGACATATTTGACTTTGCATTTAGGATAATATATTTACAACTATTTAGTCTTGGTAGCATTGGATTTTGATTTGAGGCCATATAAGGTAGATGTAAATTATACTATAATTTTTTTCTTAAAATTATAAAAAATTCCATTAATTGGCCAACTTCAGGTGAGTTTTCCTAACCTTTATTTCCTTATGCTAGGTCTTATTTTAGAGTAATTAGTACATAATAATAAAATTTGATGAAATATTAACTTGTCAACGTCACCCTTTCCCATTAGGTTCAAGGAATCATGTGCATCAACATATAATCCTTTAAGAAATACTATTTTAAAAACCTCCTTAATGATTTGGTAACCACTTTTTTTATGCGTAAATGTAAATCTATCAAGGTGATCTTCTAAGGTTTCATCTTCATTTTGTTTGATCTTGAAAAAAGTCTTTGTTTCATTCTTTAAATATACAATAATATTGATATTTATCCAAAAATGCAATATCAATTTCATCCCAAGTGGTGATAAAATTTCACTCAAGGTTGACGAACAATCTTATGGCTACATCCTTGAATGTAGATGGGAATAACTTCAAGGTTTGGCAGAGAACCTAGCATTTAATGAGGAATTAATCTAGATCCTCTAAGGATTTACATTTGAAATTAGGTAAAATGGATGGTGAAATTTTTTTCATATAATTTTTTATCATTAGGACCTAGGTTGATTAGATAGGATAGGTTGTCGATCAAGGTTTTCTACATGTGCATGTTTATCTCCCATATTTTCTTCCCAACTTTGGTTATCAATCAAATATAAATTATCTTATTGGGTTGCTCAACCTATGGTCTGTCTCAGGAGGATAATCTTCATTGGTGGTCAGATCTTCTTCTTTTAGAGCTTGTGGATCAAATCTGACTATTTTAGCTAGAGGATTTTCAAGATCAATTTTACATATAGGACAAGATGTTCTAAATAAGAATATTCTTATGAGATCTATTTGTGAGGATGAACTTTGTTCAATATAGGAATTATAAAAGGTTTGTATATGTTTTTTATAGTCAATATAAAATGTTGAAATTGGTAGTTTGAGTGTGGATTGTGACACCCCATCCATAGGTCCTTTTTGCATGCTCTTACGACCCTTATAGACACCTTTTTGCTCATTACCAATCATCTAAAACCTTTTGAATGGTCATTCCACCTCAACCAAATAGTATTCCTAGTGCCCATCTTTGTTCCCCTAGGTCCTTAAGACCATAGGATAGGAATTCCCCATTTTAACTATAGCACCCCATAGAGAAGTGTCCCATTTTTGATGGTCCTATCCATTTGTACTTTGTGCCCTAATGGTCATTTTAATCTGATCCTTATCCTTAATTAGGTAAACCTAGAATAAATACATCTGACCCATGATAAATTATTCTCTATAAAATCCCACTCAAAGCTCATTTATAAGGGAGGTGACCAACCTACAAAGCAAGCAAGAATAAAAATAAAGTATTAAGATAAACTTCACTATTATTTACACACAATCACCCAACACAACTACAAACCTACTCAAATCTTCATACTAGTCAAAATCA
>JARHVA010002443.1:2542500-2563752 GCA_037957365.1 Torreya grandis | reverse complement strand
TCTCTCTCTCTCTCTCTCTCTTTTCACCATTCCCTATAAGAGTAGCCATTTTTGGCCTAAGTTTTTATAATCCATGTCTGGTATGGTGAACACATACTAGTTTGAATATTTATGTTTGAATTTGAATAAATATTTGAATCTATTTTTTATTTCAAAACTTATTGTCTAAGTGTTTTAAGTATTTCATAGTTAAATAATAAGTGATAATCATATATCCTTGTATTCACTTTACTCTTTCATGTTTTGTGTAAGTAGTATATACTCTAACAGGTCACTTGAAGTGTAGTTAGTGTCCTTCTCTATATCTAAGTGTAAGGAATAATATCGGTGTCCATAATTAGACCTCTTGTTTATTCACCTTAATTAGTGTTATGCATATCACCTTCATGTTATAAACACTTATGTTAGAGTAATCTAAGATGTTGAAGCTGATCTTGTGAGTCATCTTTCATAGTTCATGTATATGGTAGTCTAGTGGAGATAAATATGGTGTGTCACCTTATTATAATAGGATACTTTCATGTTTATTCTATCTCTTTTAATCCAAGAAATAAATTAGTATAGGTGATAATCTATCAAAGATAAATCTAGGGAGCTATCCCTTCAATCTAGGGTTTACCTCTGTTATAGGCAACCCATAAGCCTAGAGGTAATCCAATATTTCACTCAATTTTTAGAAGGTTTTAACTACCTCTTTCAAGGGTGAAAAAGTGAGTGAAAATAGTATACCCATTATTTATTTATTTTTAGAATCCATGGTTGTGGATTTTACTATGATTCCCATGGCTATGGTGATGTTCACTATTTTTGAAGAAAATCTGGTGGTCCCCATGTTTGTGTAGTGGTTGGTCCAACCTATGGCATCATCCATAGATTTGGAAGAGATTTGGGGATAAATGTATTTTGATTATAAGATAAATTATTCCTTATCTCTATATATAATTAAGCTATTTTTTTGGTTTGGTATCTTGTTTCAATTGATTCTTTAGGACATGTAGGAGGATAAAATTATTTGTATCATGGTAATTTGTATCATAAATTCCACACATATATGTCCTATTAATAGGAATCTCAGAGTGCATATTTCAACCTATATTTTTAGAAATACATAGCCAGAGGTTAAGTAGTGAAGTTAAATCCATCTATTGTGGTGTTTAATTGAAAAAAATGTATGTTTTAAGATTTGAAAATTCCTCCATGAGTTGTCCTACATCATTTTTATTTTTTTTATATAATGTCATCTCGTGTTCTTGAGTAATGTGTGCATATTTCAATAATATTGTTAAGACCTAGTTTATTTATGTCTATTTTTTCATTAGGTTCAAGTATTATCTAACATAATCATCCAATCCTTTTAATTAAACCATTTTACTCAAATCTTCTTCTAACTCATATCCACATCTTTTATGTAAAAACAAGAAATGGTTAAGATAGTCTTCCATATTCTCATATTCTTTTTGTCTTATACAAAACAATTCATCTTTTCTATCCTTTACTCTATAATAACCCTGATATTTGTCCAATCCAAGAATCCATTTCCATCTCATCTCATGTATGAATATAATTTAGTTGTAAATTCATAAACATCTCATGGTTGCATCTTTGCTTGTATAAGGTAACAATTTAGTTTGTGATTATCAATTTTATAATCATAACTTTGACACAAGACTTTAAAATCAAATAGAAATTAGTCAAGGTATTCTATAGAAAATGCCCTAAAATTAGGAAGTATGGATGGGGATATGTTCTTCATTTCAATGTTTTCATCTTTATCGAGGATAATAAGATAGGTGAAAGTTCTCTTGGTAGTTTAACTCTACTTCCTGCAGCCCTATTTAGTGGATTATTTACTATATTGTCACCCATAGTTTCTCAATAGATTGTAGAGAGTTTTCCTAGGAGGTGTTGAATCATCAAAAGTGGTTATAATCTAATTTATTAGGGTTCAAAAATATGGCTTAAAAGATCATTTAGTCCTTAATTTATTCATTTGGAAGTATGCCCCTACCTCTAGGGAATGATCCCAGATTTTAAGTGAGGCTAACAATGGTTCCTCATCAACATTTTGGACTTATTTTCTTAGAATATATTTTAATACATTTTCCTATTGTGACCTACTATTTCTTCTACTTTTTTTAGGGTTATTAAGAATATATCTCCTCTTTGAATCTCTTTGTCTATTCATAAATTTCTTTAATTTATGGGAAGTTTTCTTAATCAATTATTAGTTAAAGATATTATACCCTACTAACACCTAGAAATTCCCCAAAAATGACACTAAAAAATAATGATTGTCATTATTCTTCTTTATTTAATCAACTAAGTCAAGTTGATGTCATAGCAAACCAAGGTTAGTGTCCAATGGTAGTCAGAGGTATGTTATGTAAGATAGTGACTAAAAATTTTATGTTTGGGGGGGACTTATAGATCATTTACTCCTAAATATCTACCCTATTTGCCTGAATTGAAATCAAACCCATTTTTGTTTGAGGTTTTTTCAATGATGTCTCCAAAGTGACCAAGGATGTTGATGAGGTGTCATGTGTGCTAGAACGATAATGAAAAAATGTGTTTTAGTGTTCTTGCATAGTTATTCAGTGTTTGACTTGGATAGTAGATGATGGATGACAGTAATAGTATGGACATGGTAAAAATACCCTATGGGGTGTTATGAGTGCTTGAAGTTCTTATGTAAGTGAAAATAATTCATCAACTCAGTCATGAGTGTCTAGGTTCAAGTAGTCATCTTGATAGATAAGGCTAAGTAAGTAGTTTGATGACATAATATTTCACATGTATGAAGATTTTAGGAGCATTTTGATACATAGATGGATTCCCCTATGAAAGGTGATCATGTGGTTTGAATTTTAGGTCATGATTTTGAGCGTAACAAAATTTATTAAGGTGCAAAGTTGGCATTCTAGGTAGATTGCAATGGTTTCTATACTTAGCCAAATTTACAAGAGGAGATCTCATGGTGAGTGTTCATAATATCAATGGCATGCAAGACTACCAAGTGGTGCAAAAGTGAAGATTGACAATAATGTGCTCAGAAGGCATGTGAGGGTGCTAAGTGTATACACATAATATTTTTATGCTTTTATTGATTACTAACACTTTATACTTTGTAGGAACCTATCGAGTCTCAATCTCTTTGGGTACATGCCTTAAGGGGTACACTAGCAAAGGCATGGGCAGACCATTAGTGCTTCATAAGATTATTGTCCCTTTTTCCACTTGATATCTACACTCTTGTATCCTAAAACCATTTACCCTAAGCTTACTCTTATTTATTTTACCCATTCTAAACATCTATCTTATCATTATCCTCCTTTTTCTTGCCTTGACCCCTTTTTACCAATTGACTATACTAGGTTGACTGGGTTGACCATATACAATTTTAAACCTCTGATTACTATATAGAGTTCGACTGGGTTAACCGTATACTATTTATGGGTATTTTTCACCTTGATTTGTGTTAGCCCTTCGACTGACCTAGCTTAGGACCTAGTCAATTATGACCTAAAAGCATACAGGGTTGACTGAGTCAACCCCATATAGTTGACATGTTCAAAAGTATTTAGGTAAAGATCCACCTATATATATAAGTTAATTTCCAACCATTTTTAATAATGAAAGCAAAGAAAAATAAGTATGAATGAGTATCTACTTATTTACCATTCTACTAGAGGAATAAAGCTTAGGGTTCCATACTTTATTTGGAGATATGGATCTTATCTAGTGGATAAGTCTTTTGGAATTATAGATAAGTTGTGTATCATAGAGCTAATCTTTTCATTGTTATCCTTACATACTACAACACATCTATTATGAATCACCTTGGCCAAGCGAGATATTAGGGCTCAGTGGGTTCGTCTTCAAGGAAGTATTCTTAACTTTATTTCTCTTTTGTAAGAGTAAATAGATAACACCAATTATGCTTCTATTCCCATGCATTAGGATTATGTAAATATTGACATGAGTATATATCTTATATGCATGTTAAGCTTAATTTTTTATTTTATTTCTAACCCCCACTTTGTGCCACAAATTTTGATCTACACTAGATTAGATTTACTTTCTTTTTTATTAGAATAGGTGAATATTAAACCTTAGGACTCTTTTAGGGTAGTTATGTGATTGTGTTAGACTATCAACTTTGGAACCCTACCTCACATGGTGTATTATGACAAGTATTCCCCTAATCAGGTCTAGTATATCCCCATATTGGTCATGCTCCCATTTAACAAATGTATTCCCAATTGGAAGTGTAGGTATGCTCTATCTTCTCCAAGCTATGATCGATTTATAGATATGATGCATTTTTTATTACATACATTCTAGTGAAACCAACATAAAACTAACCCCTGTAATATTTATTTCACTTTCTTTCATTTTTTTATCATTATTTTTATCATATATCTATCATAATAGATTGACTCTATCGACCCAGTTCTAGTCTTTGTACACAAGTTTTTAGGAATAGGCAATTGGATCAACTTAGACATCCCAGTATAGTTTTCAAGACTTTTAGTTTAGACTACTAGGTCAACCCATTCAACCATGTACACTTTCAAACATCTAGATTCACCTACAAGATTAACCTAATTGACCCTATACATTTTAGGCACTCAACAATAGGATTCTACAAAGCTTGATCGACCCAGTTGACCTAGAGAGCAAAAAGTTTTGAGCATATTCCAAGGTTCTTGACTATAAATATTCATTATTAGTATCTCTTATCCACCAATGTTCCTTTTTATCTCTCTATCTCTTTTTTTTCTTTCATCTCATAGTTTGTAGTCTTTAGAACTTTCCCTACATAGGCAATCAGATTAACCCTATCGACCTAGTTTTATGGTTTGTGTGTTGTCTGAATAACTAGGTTAACCCTGGCCAACCCTGTTCATTTTCAAATCTTGCTTCTATAGTATAGGTTTAACCCTTTCAACCCTATTCTTTTTTTTGTGCATATAGTGTCAACACTATACCTTATTTAAAGTTGAAATTAACCTTATATGCTAGTAATTAATTCACACTTTATTTTCTTATTGCTCGCATGCTTATAATTGTTAACATATTCTAATTAGGGGGTTTTTAATTAACCTTTTAGTTTCACTATTTATATTTTATGCACACATAGCCAAATCACATAAAATAAACAAGCATTTTAACATTTGTCTACACAAGACCAACTTACTTGGATTTCATCACCAAGGGGGAAGTTGACTTGATATTTTGGTCAAGTATAAAGTGTAGTTAATGGTATATTCTAGCTAATAACTTGACACACTTATCCCTATAGTGTGATAATTGAGGGGTAGGCCCCAATACCAAGCTTATATCATTTCCACTACAATCTTTTTCAGCCCAAACTAACTGAAACCATCCTTAAATTACTATCTAGTTTGTTGCTTACAACCAACTTCCCATCACATTTAAAATAATATTCTTAATAATATAATAAAATTCAAACATTGACCAATTATTTATCTCTTTATTTTTCAATTTTATTTCTTGATATTTGTTCAATTATATGTGCAAAAATTTGTATTAGCTAGTGTTAGTGTAAGGTTTTATATTATGTGTTTTAATTGGATTGGCCAATGTTGATCTAATTGACTATTTGTTTCCTTTCAGTTCTTAATTTCCTAGATTAGTTGTAAAAATTGTCTTGTTTCAGTTCACAACTCATTACAAACTTTTTTTCTTTCTTGTCTATTGTACTAAGTTGACCCAGTCAACCCTGTACCTTTTTCCAGCCTATGTGCACTGTATAGGATCGACCCAGCCAACCCTATACTATTTTGTAGTCCTTGTTTTTGTGCTAGGTTAACCCAATTGACCTTGTACTATTTTAGTCACTTCTTGGTTCTTTGATTTCTCATCTTTATTCTTTTCCCTTCATCATTAACTTTTTACTTGATAGTGAAATTGAGTTGCAGTCAATAGACATGATGAAATTTACTAATCCTCATAGGGTCTCCCATAGACAGAGTAGGATCCTCTCTTGGATGATAGTAATGTTCATATTTCCACTCACACAATTAACTATGGTAACCCTCCTAATACCTCCTCTTTTCTTAGAGGAACAACCTGAGTTAGAGTATACTCCCGAAATGTTATTCTTTATCTCTGAATTTCATCAAAATCAAGGAAAGGATCCTTCTACTATTTACAATCTTATGATTAGTGGTTAATATGAAGAGCCTCATTCACCTACTCCTACATTCTTAATTAGATTTTTGGGGACCACTTTCTTTTATTCTCATATTCTTCCTTTGAGTATGACCCCTTCTCATACCATGACCTCTTCTTATCTAACTTCTTCCACCTCCATGCCCAGTATCTCAACTAACATGGCAAGTTATACATCTAGTGGGTCTCTCCTAATATCCACTATCCTTAATACATATACTAGTTCTTCATTTACTACCCAAGGAAATCATGCTTCTAGTGCTTCTTCTCAACCATTCACTAGTCCATATTTTTCTACACAAGCAAATTTTGCCACTAGTGCATCACATTCTCATAATTCCTCTCAAGCTCCTACTGACACTAATACCAGTTCTAATGATTCTAAAAATGCTAATCAAACACATAAACTATTTTTACAAACACTTAATCAAATGAATACCTTTCAATCTCATTACATAAATCAAATGTTGAGAATGTAAAACCACCTTCTTAATATTTAATCTCATCCTCAACCAACAGCTTGGGGCACACATAACCAAAATGTTCCCCCACCTTCTCTTTGAGATTCTCAAGTAAATATCATTCCTCAACCACATTTAATCAAAAAAACCATTAAGCATCTCTAAAATGAACATATCACTACTTAAATTTCTAACATTGATATAGGAGGTATAACGCCTATAATTTCTTATAATGGATCAACCAATCCCACCCTCATCGTAAGACATTTGGAAATATTTACAAGGATTGGGTCAAATTGAACACATTTTTTTATACTGAGATCCTTGCCAAAACCCTCATAGGTGATGCCTTATATTGGTAAAATCAACTTAGATCACATTGCATTACTAGTTTGGAGGATTTAGTGAATGCTTTAGTTCAAAAATTCCAAACTAGTGATCTTCACGAAAACACTTTGGCCCAGTTCATAAATTGCAAAAAAAATGAAAATGAAACCACTCAAGTCTTTGTTAAAATATGAAATACGTTGTCAAATAAATGTGAACACAATATGGCTGATGTCAATATTCTTCATCACTTTACCAATACCATTTTTCCTAAATTACAATATCAAGTCTACACTCTCTCTCTTCACGTACCTTGGAAGAGGCTATTGACTAAGCTAAACATCAAGATTTCATAATGCATTAATTTGAGCCACCCTAACCTTATGAGGATCCTCTTCTCCTACTTAAGAATAAAAATCACAATGTTACCAATGATAGTGTTATAGATTCTTATGACACTATTCACACTGTTCAAGATGTCATTCCTACCCCTTCGTTGGAACTAGCTCCCCCTACTCAAATATATACTAATCCTCATTTATTTTCACTAAATAACATTAAAGTTCAAAAACCTCTATCCTCAACTAAATTTCTTAAGCATCAACCTAGGCCTCTTCCACAAGAACTTGACCCTAATCATGTTATGAAATCTTGGTATGATCCTAACAAGTTTTGTAGGTTTCACACTAGTTGGTTTCATTCTCATGAGACCTATAGACAACTTCATAATTTAGCTATGGAATTTATTCTTGGACCTAATTTTTATCATGATTCTATCATTTGTAAGCATCAACAAGCTTATGAAATTGCTTTTAAGGACTATAAATCACATGATAAAACTCAATCCTTAAATCAAGTAAATGTTCATTTGGCTATTTACAAAGACCCTTTTCCTAATCATCAATTGATTTAAGACACCCAAGACAAGCCCACCCCTTCCACCAATAATTTAGAAAGTTTTGTTGACCCCACTTCTAAATATAATGTGGTTATCATGACTAATATGTGAAGGGTGGTGGCTTTCATTGATTTGTAGCCTATTTACACTCCTTTGTCTCAAACATATCGTGTTATCCAAGATTCTTCTCCAACTCATTTGAATTAGTTAGGGAAAGAATATATTATAACCTTTGATGACACTTCCCATTATATTTTTACCACTCTTCTATCATCTTTCAATACTAATGATAATCAAGCTTCTAATAACACTTCTTCTACCATTTCTCCAAATCAACTTGAACTAGCTACATCATCACAACATGATCTTCAACCTTGTTCTAAACCTTCCTCTTATTACCAACATAAATTCCAATGTACTTCATCCCCTCCTTCCAAAAGCCTTCTTAACCATTATTCACCTATATCTAACAACCTTCATATGGTTTATGATGAGTGGGATCCCATTACGGAGCTCACTAATATCCCATCCCAAATTTCATTCCTTGAGCATATGAGGACTTCTCCATGTCATATAAATCATCTTATGTAGCTATTATTTGAGATTAATGTTCCTTATCCTCCTTTAGTAAGATGAGAGGCATTTTTATCTGGATCTGAGGATAGAATATTACAATAATGTGAAGAGATGTCTATCAACATTGATAAAACTATAGACACTTCTCTTTCCTTAAAATTCATTTTAGCTTCTGTGATTCTTGACAAGATTTTTCTTCATGCAAATGATCCTCCCTTATTTATTAGCATCCAAATAAGTGATATCTAAGTTAAGAATTCATTAATTGATGAGGTTTCCATCATGTGTATTGCTTCTCTCAATTTCATTAAGACTTTTAGGTATTCATAATGTAATCTCAAATCTACATGCATAACCTACCAAGGATATGATAGAAGACAAATGCCTCCTCTAGGTTGTGTATGGCTTCACATTACCATCCCACCTATCGCCATCCATGTGAAGTGATGATCTTTAACTTCCCCCTTTATTATAACATCTTGCTTGGTAGGCCATGGACTCACTACATGAGAGTTGTTACTTCTTTTTCTTATCAATGCATTAAATTCACTCATAATAGAACCATTTATAGGATTCAAGGTGACACTATCCCTTGGAATTTTGAACAATTCTAAGATCATGGTGTCTTGAAGATTTCTACTCTTTATCCTTTGCCAAGTGTTCCATTTTGTGATTCTCAACATCTCAACTTTATTTTTAATTCAAACTTAGGTTATAGAGGGCATCTTGAGCTCATAGGTTACATTCCTCCTAACCTCTTATATTTTGCTGATGATGACCCCAATGAGATTAACTTAAAGATCAATAATTCTGATCTCTTGCCTCATCTCATCTTGTAGCTTCTTGATTCCTTGTAACCTCACTCTAAAAATCCTCCTTGTGATGACATTCCTATAGTCTTGACCAAGACTAGGCATTTTACTCACCATACTTCATCAGATGATAAAGTCATCCATATTTGCGTCATTGCCCTTCACACCCTAGATTATGATGATGGTTATTCCTTAGATGATCCATTATTAAATAGTCATGTACAAGCCAATGATGTCAAGATTCTCTGTTATCATTATTGTTTACTTGAGTGTTTTCATGCATCTTATCATTTTCCTTCACTTATAGTTCCTAATTTTTTTATTTTTCCCCTTTATCACTAGAAATATATGGCATTAACACCTCTAGTTTATGAGGAGCCACATAAGATTATGCTCACAGATCATGTTATGATTGGGCCTTACCATTTGGATAGGTACCATGACCCTTATATCTAGTTTAACCCTATGGTTAGTGCAAATCTCCTTAGAGCTTATGTAGATCTCATTGTTCCCTCAGTATAGCCTACTATATTTGATCCTATTTCCACTCCTCTTATTACTAATCCTACCCCTATTTATAATTCCATCACTCCTTCCATTTAACCTAGTTCTATTCCTTCCTCATCATCACCCTCCCTTGGTGATGGTCTACTTTATTTGCCTAAGATGATGTCATTTCCCACCAAATGGGTTGATGAGTCTTTTCCCTCTTCTTCCACTCCTGTTACACCTCCTTCTATGAGTTTTTATACTAAAACCACTTACAAGCTTATCTGTTGCTTCTATGGGATAGATAATCATTCTTCCACCCACTATTTCAAGTTATGAAAATATATTGATACCTTGCATCCATCTTCCCCATCATTAGACAAAGACATACCTCCCTTAAAGCTACTTTCTAAAAATTTACCCAAGTATGGTTAGGTATATTTTATATGGCATATATATGGCACCCATCATATTGATTATTGTTGCATCTTTCAATAACATCTTAAATATCACCTTATAGTCATTCTTAAACCTTTTACCACTCCTCTCATAGGTAATACCCATAATAAGGATCCTACTTATTCTCCCATAGCTCCACCTCATTTGGTTTCATGACCTCTTATGGTCCATTCACCATCATCTATGCCACAACCCATGATTCTTTCACCCGTGAACCTTCCCTCACTTGTAGATCCTTCTCCACTAGTGATTCCTACATCTGTTTTAAAGCCTACTCCCATGCATTCTCTATACCATCCCTTACCTAATTTCCCTCATCATCATGATCCATTGAGCATTCCTAATTTTTCTTTGGAGGAGATTAGAAGAGTAGTATTTGCCCAGTATTCATTGAAGATTGACGAGACATTAGTAGTAATTCATCTCTAGATTCATAGAGATTTATCCAATGTCTTAGATAATGTGCATGGATATATTTATTAGTATTTATGAGAAAATTCATGGTGCTTTCACATTTTCCTTATAATATATGGTTATCTTACTTATTTTATTATATCATGCATATCTTATTATGTATTATATCATTTAACACTATGTTAAATTTTTCCTTATCGTATATGGTGATCTTACTTATTGTAATATATCATTCATATCTTATTATTTATATTTCATATATGATTATCTTTATTTATCATTTATTTCTCTCTTTCTTGCATTTTTATCAAAACTATTTTGTTTCTTCTTCATGATTTTTTGCTTTCTTATCTTTGTTTTTCATGGTTAATTATCATTGTGACTTGGTTATACAAACCCTATTCCCTTTGGTTATTGTCTCCCTTTTACCATGTGATCAATTAGGAAAAAATCCTAATCAATGCTATCTCCTTAAACCGATCCACTTTTTGGATCTCCTTTTTCCTTTCTTTACTTTTTCATAAACTAAGCATATACATGGTTGAGACTTGAGATCAAATGCTCATTCATTATTAAGCCTAAGTGTCCTAGTCATTATTTATCTTTGGGTACTTAGCTACCTTTAGCCTTAGCCTAAAGCTCATTCATGTGTATCATTACATCTCTCATGATTGGTCATACCAAATCTGTATGGAGGAGGAATCTTAAAAATCCATAAAAAGTTAAAATCCAAATCATTTAAAAAAAAGG
Source organism: Torreya grandis (assembly GCA_037957365.1). Lineage (NCBI taxonomy): Eukaryota > Viridiplantae > Streptophyta > Pinopsida > Cupressales > Taxaceae > Torreya > Torreya grandis. Next base: position 2,552,368 of record JARHVA010002443.1, on the reverse strand, counting down.
AAATGATATAAAAGGCAAAAAGATTATTAAAAGTTAAATCACAATAAAATACATGATTCAAAGCACATCTCCTTATTTTAATTTAATTTAAAACTCAATAGTTGGCCTCACAATAGAGCCAAGGTCATTTGGGGTGTGGTAGGCTAGTAGATTAGAAGAGGAGAATAAAAAAATCTTTTAGTGCTACCTAATTTCTCATGCAAGTATCCAATCTTCATAACAGATTGATAGATCTATAAGGGGTCCTAAATAATGGGGACATGTCATGGGAAAACAAATACATTTTAATTTTTTTTACATATCTAACTTCATGATTTGATCTTATTATCACACTTATTTGCCTATAAAGCTTTGTGTCTATAGCGAATAGGTTTCCTTTGTATATAGATGACCACTAGTCACTTAATGTCTTCTCATGTCTTTAGTATGCCTCTTGTCTCCTACGTTATTCTCATAAGATGCATAAGTATTTATTTTTATATTACCTATATCCCTCATATTTCCTCTTGAGAAATATTGTTCTGACTACTGATCATTCCCTTTGGGATTTCATTTGTGAGTTGCCTTGTAAGACTACAGCGAAGACCCGGTACCCCTCATAAATTAACATCTTTTTCTTCCTATTACCCACATCCTTTATCACCTTATTTTTCCTATTTATTTCACCCCAATGGTGTTGTATTTGTGAGTTACAATGTAAAATCATGAATAGGACCCAACATTCCTCACAAAATTTTCCAATAATACAAGTCATAAACAAAATTAGATGTGTCAAATATGAGATAAGATTCAATTGATTATGAAGTTACATGTCATTTACATGCTTATAAACTTTATTTAGTGTGTTTTATGCTTCATTTATCTTTCATTTTTATCTTTGTATTTTCTAAGTGCATGTAAGAATACAACCATTTTTTAAATTTTTCATACTCAGCTTGAATTAGTGTGATCAATTTAAGACCAATATTTTGCCAATTTTGTTTTTCTCTTATACTTCCCAATGTGATTTAGTATAATTGATTACCATAATTAATTTTTTTTATCCCATTTGTTCCATTTTACATACCTTCCATTTTATTACATTGTTGTCATACTTCCCAATGCAAATTAGTATGGTTTTACTTATTTTAATTTGGTACAAAAATCTTTTACTTTTGTTTAAAAACAAATTCCATTTTACCCTCTTGTTTTACCATCCCTTGGTTCTTTATAATTAGTCATTTTCTTGTTATTACACATTTCCCAACTTGAGATAGTATATAGTACATTTTTTATTGATTATATTTTACCAAGCCTTTTTGCCTATTTCTTTTTAAACATGCATGTGTTTTTCATAATTCTAGAAAATAAACCACACCTCATATATTTATTATAAAATATACAACAACCTAAATACATGTACTAGAAATAAATATATCCAAACAATCCATAATCACAACCATAATAATGACAACATACACAAGCAACATCAATATGATAAAATAATACATCATATATATCTCATGAGTCTTTAATACAATAAATACAACCATAAACAATGCTCCAACTCTATAGTTGGGTCCTATCTTATCAACCTCATGGCCTAGCCATACTGCCTATCAAGGCCTTGATGTAACTTCTTTGAATAGTATGCTTTAAGGAGGCCATCTAAGATCTCAATCCTTTTACCTATCCCTATAAGTGTGTTGTCTACACCTGTGGCTGCATCAACTGGGTTTGGATCCCTATCATCTACATCACTATGGCTAGTTATGTAGCTCTCTCCTCTGCTATGGCCTACCATTCCCACATCTCACCTATACCCATCTCTATTGGTCACTTCATCCTCTCCCTTTACACTCATATCTACCTCCCTAATTAGTCTAAACTAGCCTGCCTGAGCTGAGGCAAATGGTATGATGGGGTCCTCTAATGTAGTAAGAGTCCTATGGTTGTAGAGTTTCATTCAAGACATCATGGAGTGCTTTATTCACAAGGGACCTCAATCGCTCCTTTGCATCCTTAGCTATGCCTTCAAAATTACATCAGATGGATATTAGATCACTATTATATCTAAAAATATTTATCTCTAGTCTCTATTTTAAAATCACAACTTAAATCAATAACTTAATCATATTTATTACCTATATGTGTCTCAGCCACTATGGTCTCACCATCCACATGACTACCTAGCATAGTCTCTCCATTTGTGTGGCCTCTTAAAACCTCTATAGGTCACCTCCTTAGATCAAATCTAGTTATCATGACTCATGTCCACCTTAGCCTATGCCTGAGTGCCTCTCTATCCTCCATCTCTCCTATGGCTCACCTACTAGGTCATCAAGGATGGTGATTGTCTTCACTCTCTCCCACTCCTCTTACCTCCATTGACTCTATGGCATTAATGTTCATATCTCATCTCACTAAAAATCTAGTGGTGGTATCTCTAGTGTTACTACCTCTACATCCCAATCTTTTTGCTCTATTCCCTATTGTTCTTGCCCAGTCTATGGTTACTCATGATGTGGTTTGAGTGTTAGCCTTATCACTAATAGCCCTAGTCCATTCTTCTCCCATGACTCTCTCACATGTTGAGCCCACTACTCAGGGATTAATATCAATGTCATTAGATGATTTAAGCTTATATATCTTGGCACTTGTGCCATCATATGTGGCTCTCTCCACCAAGTATAGTGTCCAATCACCTTTGTCCTCACTATAGTTGGTGTAACTATGTACCAGCTTGGCCATGTAGTGCTAACACATGGGGCATAGCCTATGATACCTAGTTCTTTCTCCATCTTCACACTCAAGGTAGCCTACCATCAACCATATGAGGTAACTCAGTTAGTCAATACATAGGAAACCTCTCATATATCTAAGTTGTTGGAAATATGATCAGTCTCATGGTCTTCTTCTGTCTAACCAACATCTCATATAAATCACGTACAATTTGGACCCAGATGATATATCTTAAATAATATAGAAGTCATTCCTCCAGCATCATCCTGCTCAAGATTCCCATGAATAATGATACCTTGCCATCTAACTTGTGACATATCACCCACTGTGTCACAATCCCTATCATAGATTTTTGGATATCTAAAATCTTTGATATATATACATCATCTATATTAACTCTTCATCCTCCCAAAATTGTCTATGAGCATGTATCCCACATGGCTCAGGCTCTCCTCTCCTCTATGTTGTCTAGTATCCTTGTGGTCATCGATGCTCCTGCTATGGAAATCCTAAGGATGGCATGGACATCCTCTAGTGTGATGACTACCACTATCACATCCCCATCCACCTCCCATCTAAAGGTGTTAGTTATTCATTCCTAGCAATCGAGGAACATGACTAACATATCAGCACTCATGGGGATCCTTCACATATCAGCTATGCCTCCTAAACCTATGGATACTAGCCTAACCCTATCTCCATCTAACAATCATCTAATAACACTAGTAACCAAGACACATCTAGTAATCTCTAGAACCTCTGTCATCTCTACAACCAAGAAACAATAAAGGATGTATCAGTTTTTTTATGTCATGTATAGTCATAACACATTTTTTTACATTTTTAAATCAAAAACAAGCCTAATTGATTTTAAATTTATTCATTTTTATCCATTTTTACCCTATTTATAGCCTATTTGGTGCTTCTTTCCCTCTTTTGGTCATTTCAAGCCATTCTATCCATCTTTTAGCCTTTTGCATGTTTTTTCATGCTTATTTTAGTTCTTTGATCAAACTAGTTTAACCAAAATTCCCTATTTTTGCCTTAGTTAACTCTAAAATCTTAGTCAAACCTCTTATTTTCCCCTTCCTAGTGCTACATTATCATTTTATACCTTTCAAATTAGTTGGCAAACTGCATTAGGTTGGTAGCCTATAGAATATAAAGGGTCAACCCATACCTACTGGGTTGACACTATGGATTCTGCCTAGTTTTAGCCTACTGGGTGGACTGGGTCGACCCAGTTCATTTTATTTGTCAACCCCTTGCATTTTCCTTAAAAAGTGCATTTTTTCCACTTTATTCCTAATTCCTCTAAACCCATTTCTTGTATTTATATTTTTTACCCATAGAATCTAATTTTATCTCATTTTAACATCTATAAATGCTTTAAATTCAAAATTACTAAAAATACACTTAGTTCATTACAAATTTCATGTATTGGCTTAAGATACATAGTTGTATACCTGTAGTGCACCTATTGTCACTCTTGGAGCCCCTCACTATCTAGCATGTTGTTTCCTCACCATCCTAGCTCATGTGGTCTCTAGATCTCTTTTTTCTCTCTTTCACAAGTCAAAATAACAAAATGACTTCTCTTTCCCCTATTTAAAAACACTTTTCAAAATTCAAATTCTTCAACTATTTTCCTATAGATTCCTTATTTTGCTTGTATCTTCATTTCTACTTATCCATTTTTCAAACCATAAAATGCATTGGATTCATGATGATGTAGACAATATTTTTCACTATCATATGTCTATCTTCCAAAAATGTTGATATTTGGCTTTTTTTTACACTAACTTCTACATGTTTGCCTAGTGTTCTTCACATTAGACACCTTCCTTTCTCTTGCAGTCTACTTCCTTATCTATAGTATTAAGGTAAGTAAAGGTATGTGTTTTTCAATTTTGTCCTTTCATTTATCTTATTATTTCTTACTACACTTTACTTAGCTTCAACATTATGTGTCATCATGTTTTATTTATTAAATCATCATCTTGTATTGCACTTACGTGATATGTGATGAGCTTCAAGTGGGGCATATGTATACAAATAATATTTTCAAACTTTTATCAATTATTGACACTTTGTATCTTTCAATAACCCATTGAGTCTCAATCTCTCTAAGTGCATACATTAAGGGGTGCACTAGGAAAGGGGTAGGCAGACCACTAGTGCTTCGTAAGATTGTTGTCCCTTTTTCCACTTAGCATCTACACACTTATCTCCTAAAACCATTTACCCCAAGCTTATTCTTCTTTTTTGTACCCATTATAAACATCTATCTTATCATTATCCTCCTTTTTCTTTCCTTGACCCCCTTTCACTAGTTGATTGTATTAGATCAACTGGGTCGATCCTGTTTAGTTTTTAGCCTTTGATTAATGTATAGGGTCGACTAGGTTGACCTTATACTATTTAAGGGTATTTTTCACTTTGATTTGTGTTATCCCTTTGATCTACCTATCTCAAGACCTAGTGAATTATGACCTAAAAACATACAGGATCAACTAGGTCAACTTCGTATAGCTGACATGTTCGAAAGGATTTAGGACAAGATCCACCTATATATACAAGTTCATTTCCAACAATTTGTAATAATAGAAGTGAAAAAGAATAAGTTATAATAAAAATTTACTTATTGACCATTCTACTTGAGGAATAAAGCTTAAGGTTCCATACTTTCTTTGGAGATATAAATTTTATCTTGTGGAGAATTCTTTTAGATGCATAGATAAGTTATGTAGCCTAGAGCTGATTTGTCTTTGTTATCCTTACATACCACAACAATCTCTTGCAAAGCACCTTGGCCAAGGGAGAGATTGAGAATTAGTGGGTTCATCTTCAAGGTAAGTATTCCTAACTTTATTTCTCATTTTTAAGAGTAGATAGGTAACACAGTTGTGCTTCTATTCCCATACATTAGGATTTTGTATACATTGACATGAGTATACGTCTCCAGTTTAGTTGTTTATTTTATTTCTAACCCCCACTTAGTGCCATAATTTTTAGTGTGCACTAGATTAGATTTACTTTATTTTTTATTAGAATAGATGAATATTAAACCTTAGGACTCTTTTAGGGTTGTTGCATGATTGAGTTAGATTGTAGGCTTTAGAACCCTACCTCACATGGTATATTGTGACAAGTGATCCACTAATCAGGTCTATTGGATCCCCATATGGTTCACTCTCTCATTTAACAAATGTACTCCCAATCAAAAGTGTAGGTATGCTCTATCTTGTCCAATCCATGATCGATTTAAAGACATGATGTATTTATGATTGCATACACCAAATATCTTAATCATGAAAGTATAGAGTAAGATCAATAGTGTGTGTTAAGTTAATAATTCAATATTATTTCTAGAAGGAATGTAGATCTACCAAGTTGTGGAATTTTATTGGATACTGATTGTAGGGTACATGGAAGGCATGCAGGACTACCAAGTGGCTTGATCTCAAAAGTGAGGATCTAATATCAATGGTGATTGATGCAAGATAAAAACAAGTCAACTCTATAGGAGATCAATAGAGAATATTTATTCAAGTTATATGAGTACATGAGATGAATACACGTGTCTATATATAATTTTTTACTAGCCAATGACTATTGGCATTTGCATTAGCAAAGGAAAAAACTAGTCTATAGTGTTTGAGTTATATCATCTGATCTATGACAAATTTCATGGTGGTGTAAAAGGAAAATTTGATGATGACTTCAAGTTACACATATAAAATCTATTTATAATGTATTAATGTTTTTACAATCAAATATATTGAGCTCAACAGTTGATTGTGTGTTTGATCATGTTCTACAAGTAACCCGAGAAGGTAATGAAGATTTCTTGATGGTATTTTGATGTTTCAAGGAGATCTAACTATTTTATAGTGTTATATAATCCATGAAGACCATATATAAAGATTTTTTGAGGTTTTACCAATCCATATTTATTTTGAACAATCTCTTCGAATTTGATATGTTTGTTGAATGCATTAGTAGTTTGAGTGACCATCTTGCAAAGGTAATTTAAAGGTGTTCTGAGTAGAGTTAAGGAAACATATGAATATGAAGATGTCAAGGAAGCATCAAAGGTTCATAGTAAGGTATTTTAGGTCTTATTTTTCCCATATTTAATTGTGGATATCCAAAATGGTTTGAATATATTTTGACTATATGTGACTAGTCTGAGTGGTCATCATGAGAGAGTTATTTTGAGTGCTTAGAGCCTGATTGAAGGTGTCTAATGGACATGTAAATGTTACGTAGTTCATGTATTATATATTAATGTATTTGGTTGAGTGTATTTTTTGATAAAAGTGTTTTTATGCTTCATTTCTATATGACAAACATTTCTATGTTTTAGGCCTATTGGCGCACAATCCAAAATGGCTTGGTTCAAGGTATGAGGTTGAGTTTCAAGTCACATAGACCTATGTGGAAGTAATAAAGGGCATATTAAAGGTAGGTTTTATATTTTTTAAGTATTGGTGTAATTCTAATGTGTTCCAAGAGTTTTCAAATTTAACGTGTGGATGTGAAGGCCTAATGGAAGGTTTGTGTCTTAATAACTATGGTTGACCTATGGAGTGGAGTGTCTCACCCATGTAACATGTATGGAGACCTATTTCAATTATATAACAAGCATGTTAAGAATATTGGCTGACCAATATGGGTTAGATGAGTGTATGGTATAAATACTAGGCATAATTATCCTATTTTGTGTGAAATTATGATGGTGTAGAGCTAAGCAAGGGAGAGAACCTTTGAGGACCAACAAAGAGTGAAGAGGATCAGTCATGATTATCTAATCAAGGTGATGAAGGTGAACACATAGGTCATTGGACCTAATAATCCTAGAAGAGGTAGATTGAGTGAGTAAGCCCTAGAGGCTAGTTGAGTGAGTTTGCTTAGTGGATGGATTGAAGACTAAAGCATGTTGAGTATTATGTGAATAACCTATAGGTCATGTTTCTAATGTTTTGATAGAGTTATTTTAGGTTTTATAATTGTGTGTGTGATAAGAAGTGAAGAGTGATCCAAAAGGGTGTTTTGGATGCATTGTTTGTGTGTGTAAGTTTGTGATAGAGTAAAGGGGAAAGAGAGCAAGTAAGATAATCCCATCATCAGGTGTAAAAGACATCATATCAAAAGTGGAGATTAGATCAAGGTAGCTAGGTTGGTTCTTGGTTTCCTAGAGGGTTGGTTCTTCCTTATGGGATGGATGTCTCACTAAATTAAGGAATGGGTGTTCCTTAATCAGTTGGTACTTGTCTAAATTTGGATCTTTTTATTATAATACTGTAGTCCATCTTGTAGGGTTTAGTGGGTTTTATTCCCCAAGAGGGTTTTCCATATATATCATGTGTTATGTTCTTGATCTTGCTACATCTTGTTCATTTCAATGGTTAATTTTTATACATCATGATTGTATGTTCTAAATATTTAAGAGTTGGGAATTCAATTAGATCATCTAGCATCATTGATTCACCACTCCTTAGTGATTGTACCTCTAAAAATTGGTATTAGAGTAGGACCTTCTGTGCAAGTTTAACAACTTGAAGGTGATCTAAGGTACAATATGGGTGAAAAATAAAGTTGTTTAAAATAAAATATCATCATGTTTGATGAAGTTTGCCATAACAGTAAAGAAGAAGAGTTCTATGATAGCAAGGAAGAAGAATTTAATATAGAAGCTAACCTCATAAGTGTACTTGGTGAATTGAATGAGATAAAGAAGAGGAATCATAAAATGAGTAATATAAGCAAAGGTCTTGAAGCACAAATCAGGCCTCTTGTGGGGAGTTTTTTAGGTAAGTATGTGAGGGAGGAAAAGGAAAATCAAGAAATGATCAAGTCTATTGAAGAATAAGCATGTCGATTGAAGGATGACATGACCATAGAAGCTAAGAAGGATAAGAATACCATCAAAGATCTCAAAATTCAATTAGAGGTTACAAGTTCAATCATGAGAACTAAAGAAGATGAATGTGTTCAATTAAAGGCTAATTTTGTTTCCCTAAAGGATGAGCATGAAAAGGTCATAATCAATATAGGCAAGATTGAAGAAGAACAAAAGAGATGAGAAAAAGGAAAAGAGGATGGTACATGAAAGACAATAAGTCAAATCAGGTCAAAGGCAAAATGAAAAATCCAATCGGACAACCAAATGCTTCAAGGTATTCCAAATTTTTTATGCTCCATTGTTGTGTTTATCATATTATTGGTCATAGGTCAAAGGACTATGTAAGAAGAAGCAATCAGTCAAAGGGAGATCACTGCCATAGTCAAGCAAAATGTATGGAAGACATTGTTTTCTATAGTTGTCAAAAAGTTGGCCACACTGTTAGGTTATATAAGCAAATACCATCAAGTCAAGATAATTTCAATCAGGTTCCTAGAGTGCAAAAAGCAAGACCAACTAGATAGTGCAAGAGGAAAATTAACTTGTCAAAATGAGTTCATCAAACAAAATTTATGAATAATGTTGTTTGTTTCAGTTGTCATCATATTGGTCACATTACAAAATCCTGCCTAAGATTGATATATTCTCAAGGTATATCAAAGGATATGGAGCTCCTAGAATGCAAGGAAGAGGTCAAACATGGATTTGAAAACCTAATCATTTTAACATAGATCATACTGAGACCAAATAAGGTTTATTTTCCATGATAGATATGAAGTAAAGTCAAGACTTTCTATTGTTTGCATTTGTTGATAAGTTTGAACCAAAGAATGAATTCAAGGATCCATTAAAAGTTAATTTGGTGATGAGGCAAGACTAAAAGTAAAATCAGAGTATGGAGATATGGGAGTCTCCTAAGTTTTGGGACTTTTAGTCACACTATGTCAAAGGGGTGTCTCTCTCTAGGCTTTAAGGAGACACTTGTCAGCAAAAATAAGCATAGTGGATGCTATTTGAATTTTTGGATGATATTACAAGATAAGAAAGATCATGAGAAGATATGATTCGTTAAGGGGGAGAAATTATTTTTATGTAACTTCTCCAAAGTGTTGTGATGGAATCATTCAGAAGATATATTCAAGGACAATGATCCTAAGTCAAAGTTTTGGTCAGTCTTTGATGGATGGTCTAGTTGGTCAAGATGGTGAAGAATAAAGTTATGTATGCAAGGTCTGCAAG